>VZUI01043622.1:0-23560 GCA_013401135.1 Cettia cetti | reverse complement strand
GTGCCGGGGGAGCGGCGGGTCCCGTCCCTCCCTCTATTGTCGTTGGCGGCTCGCGGGGCTCTCGGGCGCCGCCGCCATCTTGGGCCGGCGTGAGGCGAAGCACAATGAGGCGCCGGGGCCGGGCCGGGCCGGGCCCGAGCGACGCGACAGACGCGGGGAGGGGGCGGGCGGGGAGAGGGGCGGGCGCGGCCCCGCGGTCCCTCCCCCCTTCCCTTCCCTCCCCTCCCTCCCCCCTGTCCTCAGCTGCCCCCGCACCGCGCGCGCTCCCGCGGGCCCCTCGCGCGCGCGCGCCCGCCCGCAGCCCCCCTCTCCCCATTCCCTCCGCGTGCGGGGTGCGGGGGGGGACGGGGACCCCCGCACAGGGCGGTGTGACACAGCGGCACGAGAGCAGCACGGGCTGCGGTGTCACACGCCAGTGATAAGGACGAGGGTGGCACCTGGGACAGGGGAGCAGGACAGGACATGGTGTCACATGCGTGTGACGAGGACAAGTGTGGCACCTGGCATAGGAGAGCAGGACAGACCATGGTGTCACACGCATGTGACAGGGCCGGGATGGCACATGGCACATGGGAACAGCACAGGCTGCAGTATCACATGCATGGGATGATGCGTGATGGGGTGAAGGTGGCACACAGGCACAGGAAGGGACCGGTGTGTGACAAGGTGAGGGTGGCACAGGAGGGGCTGTGCTGTGACACAGGTGACATGGCAAGGGTGGCACATGGGAGCAGAACAGGTTGTGACATGACATGTGTTACAAGGCAGAGGTTGGCACATGGGCACAGTAGTGGGACAGACCATGTTGTCACGTGTGTGATGGGGAGAGGGTGGTACATGGGAGCAGGACAGGCTCTGGTGTGACATAAGTGACAGTGAGGGTGACACACAGCACATGGGAGCAGAATGGGTTGCATAGTGACACGTGACAAGGCCAAGGGTGGCACATGGCACAAGGGAGCAGGATGGGCCACATTGTCACACGTCAGATGGGCAAGGGTGGCCATGGTGCTCAGGGTCTGTATAGGGCTGGAGCACCCATGTGACAGCATGGGGCTGGCACAAGGTGCTCAGGGGTTGCCAGGCTGGAATTCCATCATGACACAGCAAAGGTGGCATATGGCACCTGGTGGTGCCACACACGTGTGGCAAGGCAGGGGTGGGACCCTCTATGTGACAGCACCAGGCTGGCATAGGACATTCATGTGGTCACTGGGTCACTCGTATGGTGGTGCAAGGCTGGCACACACATGTGATGGCACAGGGCTGTCACACCCGTGTGAGGACGGCACAGGGCTGTCACACGTGATGGCACAAAGCCAGCACATGTTTGATGGCACAGGGCTGTCACACCAGTGTGAGGAGGGCACAGGGCTGTCACACATATGATGGCACAAGGCTGGCACACATTTGATGGTGCGGGGCTCTCACACATGTGATGGCACAGGGCTGGCACACACATAAGAGGACACAAGGCTGGCACACATGGTGGCACAGGGCTGGCACACACATAAGAGGACACAAGGCTGGCACACATGGTGGCACAGGGCTGGCACACTCGTGTGAGGCCAGGGTGTGCTCATGGGTCACTGGACCAAGCCCCTGAGCCCACATGGCTCCTGGTGCAAAGTCTGCACACAAGTGACATGTGAGCTTTGCCTGGTGCCACTCAGTCACAGTCACAATCATGGGGGGGTGTGTCACACGTGGGGGCACAGATGGGTCCCCATTGCACGGGGCTGCATGTGCCAGGCTGTGCCAGGAGCTCCACGCAGCTCCAAGGAGGAGGCATGGGGCAGCAGAGCTGAGCCCTGTGTGCAGCAGTAGCCAGTGGGGACAAGGGAACTACGGGACAGAGGGACACGGGGATGGAGGGACGTGGGGACGGCGTCCACCAGCCAAGACACCAAGCACTGGGTGCCGAGAGCAGCATCGAGAGCTGCCGTGGCTGCAGCTACAGCCTTACAACACGGTGTAACCTGGGAGTAGGACTGAGTGCACCCCAGCCGGGTAGCGACAGAACTGGGAAGTGTCCTGGGTGGGGGCTGGGAGCGGCGACACCGTCCTGCATCTCTATAGTGGCCGATGATGGGCTCAGTGACAGCATTTTGCATGTCTATAGGTGCCCAGCTGGGCGATAAAATCAGGCCGGAGCTTCCTCCTTCACAGTCTTTTGGGTGCTAATTTCCCTCTTCCGGGGACATGCTCATGCCCTGGGGTGCAGGGACATCTGGGGGCCCTGCCACCCTGTCCTGAGGCGTGGGGATATCTGAGTGCCCTGTGAGCCTGCCCTGCCACCCTGCCCCGGGTTACAGAGACATTTTGGGGGCCCTGCCACCCTGCCATGGAGTGCAGGGATATCTGGGGTCCCTGCCACCCTGCCCTGCACTCCGAGGGAAGAGCACCCAGCACCACCACAGAGCCCACACCATCCCCATCGCATCTGCTCACAGGGCATTGCTGGAGGGGGCCAGGGGACAGTGACACCATGCCAGGTGCTATGCCCCATCTGAGGGCTGTAAGAGCAGCTGGGAGCCAGTGTCTGCTGGGGATGAGCATCCCTGCAGGACAGGAGCATCCCGAGGAGGTGCCCATAGCCAGCTGGGTATAGGTGAGCCCAGGCTCTGAACCGCAGCCAGATGCCACCTGGAAGGAAAACCAGTCCTTCCCATCACACTGGTGGTGGAAGTGGTGCTGGGACCTGCTGCCCTGCAATGCTAGTGTGGGCTGGGAACTTTTCCCCCTGTGGTTCCTCACTTTCTCAGCCAAAGACAAGGTAAACACGGCTCGGGGCAGGATGCTTTTGCCATCTGGCTCTCCTGGCTGTTGTCCCCCCAGTTTATTAATCCCATCACTCTTTTATCCTGCTGGAGTGGATGTGGCTCAGCCATGCTGGGGAGGTTGGGGGCCATGGAGCTCAGATTTGGTGCCCCTGTGTCAGTGCCACCACAACCACTCTGCTCCTGCTCTGGGATGTGGTTCCAGGGCCAGGAAAAGCCTCCTGCATTCAGTGAACTTCCGCAAATCCTTTGGGATGGAGACGTGGCGTGGAGACATCCAGTGTTAGGGGTGAAAGCTGGTAGGAGTCACTGCCTGTGGCCCTCTTCTCCACAGCAAGGCAGGGAATGCACCATGCCTGAAATGCATCCAGAGCCAGCGAGTGCCAGAGCAGGATATTCCCTGCAGAGGGATTTTGTACATTATTTAACACCTGTATTTTCTGACAGGTCTCTGCCTTCAGCAGAAACAGGAGCTGCTTTATTGGGGGCAGCTGCACAGCTCTGTGATGGGGGCTGGGATGTGCCCCTGCTCCTGTCCCCATGGCTGCTCCCTTATCCAGAAACCACTCCAAGGCTGGCTCCAAACTCATCCACTCCCCTCTTTCTATCCTTTTTCTCCCCCTTAAACGTCTGTACGTGCAGAAAGCTCCATAGCTAGGAACACTTTTCTAAGGAAAACACTAAAATCATCAAGTCAGCAGTGCTTAAACTGCTCTGACTGCCTCTTAAATAATCAATTCATTTTTAATTAGCTTACCACAAAAATTCCATTAAATTTAAATAAATAGACATGGCAGGAGTTCTCCAAGGCACAGCAGGCTCCATTTAAAGAATTCTCTTTGAGTTCGTTAGGTTGGTCTTTAATCAGTTTGTCGTCCAAGTCCTTGTGTGGCCCAAGCAGGCTCCTGGGCTGCTAATAAAGAGTAATGGAAGCTTCCAGGATTTCCCAGATGAATCCCAACCATCTGGCCACCAGGCAGGGGTTCAGTGCTGGAGCTGATGTCTCCTGGCAGGTATTGGGGAGTGGGTCATTTTTTGAAGCACCTGCCTGAATCAGGACATCTTTTCACTGATTTCTCTTAGTTTTACATGTGGAAGAAGAGAGGGGTGCAAGGAAGGGCATTGCCCTGTTTTCTGCTGGTTTTGTGAGCTGAACTGGCCCCTGAGAGATGTGAGAATCCCTGAGAGCTGGGAGCCACTCTGCCCCTTTTGACTGATCTGGATTTTTGCTTTTTGGGTGTATGGGGGGTTTATAAGAAATCTCAGGAGGGACTTCTGACCAGAGCATATAGTGAAAGGATGGTGGAATGGCTTCCAAGTGCCAGAGGGCAGGGTTAGATAGGATCTTGGGAAAGAATTGTGAATGTGGTGAAGCCCTGGAACAGGGTGCCCAGAGCAGCTGTGGCTGCCTCTGGATCCCTGGCAGTGCCCAAGGCCAGGCTGGACAGGGCTTGGAGCAGCCTGGGACAGTGGAAGGTGTCCCTGCCATGGCAGGGGGTGGCACTGGATGGGCTTTAAGGTTCCTCCCAAACCATTCCCTGATTCTCTGCCCACTCACCCTGTGCTCTTCTGCAGCTCCTCTCTGCACTGCCAGGGTGCTGCCAGGGTTCCAGAGGCTGATGATTTCCCAGGGACACCAGGCAGTGATCTGCAGCATTGGCCCTTCCAGAGAATCAAGAATCCACTTTCAAATCGGCAGCAGTTGGATTTTTCTGGTGTGGAGATTTGGGGGAGGAGAGGTTCCTATCTCCTCTCCTGGTGTGCTGGTCCTGCTGCATCCCCTGGCTGCAGCTCCTGGCTCCAGGCTGGCACAATCCAGGCTGATTTTTTTTTTTTTTTTTTTTTTTTGTCACCATCAGATGAACCAGTTTGGATAGGGAGGAATGGGGAAGCTCTGCACAGCTCTGTGCACACAACTCCACTCCTGTAGCACTGGGAAAGAGATCTTTCCCTGGCAAGAGTGTACAGTGGGCAGCTGATGCCCACAGGCAGCTGCCACAGCCCCTCCTGCCCTGCTGCTCCCATGTCCCACCTCTGCTCCCACACAGCCCCTGGAATGGGGGTCCTGACTGTGCAGGCACGGGGGGGACACAGGGAGGGCATTGATGCACCAAGGACACTTTGCACAGGCAGTGCTCTGACACACTGTCACAAACCACGTGCAAAGGCACCTCTGGAGCTCATCCACACTGGAGTTACTCCCCTTGGGCTGTGGGGTTGCCTTCTGTCCTGTCCACTGATCCTCAGGCAGGCCCAGTGCTTGGCACAGAGGCTTGAGGTGCACATCAGCTCCTCTGATGTGAACCTGCCTTCCAGCAACAGCTCATCTTCACTATTGACCCAATTTAGCTGACAATAACAAGCTGGATCACGAGGCAGAGGCAAGTTAATGCAGGCAAGTTTGTTCCCATCAGATTAAAAATCCCAAGCAGAGCCCCTGCAGTGGCAGGGCAGGATGCTGGTGGTCCATAGCCCCAGGGATGGAGTCAGCTCCCTGCTCCCACACCCTGCTCTGATGGCCATGCACAACTTCCCTTTCCCTCCTGCAAAACGCCTCATGTGCAATTTTCCAAGCCCCACTTTAATTTCTTGGGGTCAATCCTGCATGGCACCAGGGAGTTTCCTTCCACATGACAGAGCAACATCTGTCCTTTTCCAGCTGTCCTGCCAACTCTCTGGGCCAAAGCTCTCCAGGGATGCTCTGGCTGCTGTTGCCACAACAACAAAGTGATGCAACAGTTTCCTCTGCACTGTTGATATTGAGGACCTGGGGTGGGTGAGGCATCAAAGCCGTGCTGGTGCCACTGGAGGTCCAGGCAGGATGAAGCCACTCGTGGTAGTCAGTGTCCCCCTTTTGGTCCTGGAACTGGTCTCAACTGGTCTCAAACTGGGGTTTAGCCCAGTTTGGGAGCTTTTTCTCCTTAGGGAGACATGGCTGACACTGCTGGAGCCTCTCTCACACAGTGATGGGAGCACTGGACATGAGGAGCCAGAGCCCCAGATTGAGCAAGGAAGGAGATGGACAAATCCAGGGACACGGCCTGTGCCAGGCACAGCTGATGGCAGACAAGTCACCTGCTCATCCCCCTGGAGCAGCCCTGATCCCCAGGGAAGTTACCAGGAATGTTTTCACTGGAACACAGTGGCTCCCTCCCACCCAGCCCTTGGAGGTTCCCATCAGCTCTGCTTTGCCAGACGAAAACAAACCCAATTTGGTCCTTTTAGGCTGTGCTGGAGCTTGAATCTTTTAGGCCAATGCCGCAACCCTGGCTGTGTCTAACCCACACTGCTGAAGAACTTCTGGAGAGCCGCTGGTGCTGTCCAGGAACCCTCTGCCCTGGCCCCTGGCAGAGGGGACAGAGAGGCCAAACCAGGTCCCATGGGTGGGCTGGGGTGTCCCCGCTGCTGCCTCTCACCTCTCGCACCTTTTTTTGCCCTCTTGTTGAGGGCAGCCGGGGCTTGGCACATCCTGGCTCCATTTCACAGGCAGGGGGAGGGGAGTGCACAGCCTTCCCGTGGCTCCGGGCCCTTCCCAGCCTCTGCCGGGCTCTTCCCGGCCTCTGCCGGGCTCTTCCCGGCCTCCACCTTGCCGGCCCGGCCCGCTCCAGTGTGGCATCGTTTGGGACCGATTCCAAGCATTTTATTCGATGTGGAATTTGAGAGCCCGAGGCGGGTGTTAAACCCTCAGGCTCCAGGACAGCTCCATCCCTGCACCCCTGTTTCAGCAGGGAATGTGGGGGCACAAAGGCTGGGTGGGGGCAAGGGGATCGTGCCAGCTGCACGTGCAGCCGTGCCAGACCCGAGTCACCCGCCTGGGACCCGGAGCGCCCGAAGGCGGCCGCGGCACACGGAGCCTCCTGAATGGGTCCCTTGTCCCCGCAGCGCCGGCTGGCCACGTGTCCCGCCCCGTGCCTGGCCCGCGGGGACACCGGCTGCCCCCGCGCCCCACCCCGCAGCTCACCCGTCACCCACGGGTGGGGGTGGCACCATATTTGTGTCCCCCCATTGTCCAGATGTGAGCACCCACCACCTCCAACCAGCCACCGCTGACGCATCGCCCCAGCACCACACACGGGACACCCGTCACCCATGGGTGCCCCATGGGGAACCCATCGCCCCCATCCAGCCACAGTTCACCCATCACCCAAACATGGGGTATCCATCACCCCCCCCCCCCCCCCCCCCCCCACAAAGGCACGGGTCCCCCACGCGTGTCCCCTGCCCCGGCAGGTCCCGCTGTGTCCCCCCGGTTCTCCCGGGTCGCAGGCGCCACCTCGCGGGGACGAGCAGGGACAGGCGGAGCGGGGTCTGTGCCGGGGCGGCGCGGACACCCCGACACCGGCACCCCAGCACATGGGGCACCCCAAAAGGGGCATCCCAAAAGGGGCACCTCAGTATGGGGCACCTGGATATGGGCACCCCAATAGGGGCACCCCACCACGGGCATCCCGGTAAAGACATTCCAACACAGACACTCCAATATGAGCACCCCAATATGGACTCTGGGGCATGGGGCACCCCAGCATGATGCACCCCAAAACTGGCGCCCCAAAATCGGCATCCTGTCGCGGACACCTCGGCATGGGGACCGCAATATGGGGGCACCTCAATTTGAGCACTCCACTATTGTCACCAGGGGGCAGGATGCCCTGGCACAGTCACCCCATCCTGAGCATCAAGGACAAGCCAACATGGGACACCCCAAAAAGGGCATTCTGACACGGGCATCCCAGCAAAGACACTCCAACACAGGTACCCCAATATGGGCACCCGGGCATGGAGCACCCCAATGTAAGCACCCCAAAATGGGCATCCCAAAATGAGCATCCTGTCACAGACACCTCAGCATGGGGACTGGAACATGGGGCACCCCAATATGGGCACCCCAAAACGGATACTCCACTATTGTCACCTGGGGATAGGGCACCCTGGCACAGTCACCCCATCCTGAGTGTCCCATAAAGGACATACCAGCATGGAACACCCCAAAAAAGGCATCCTGGCACAGGATTTCTGGTGAGGACACTCTAACACAGGCACCCCAATATGGGTACCCAGGCATGGGACACCCCAAAACGAGCATCCTGTCATGAGAACCCTGGCTGGATCCTTGGAGGCTGAACAGCCTCAATTTCATGTTTCTTTCAGATCAATTTACACAAAAATCACAACCAATTAACGTAACCAAGTACAACCTCTTTAAACCTCATTGGGATGGGAAATCCACGGAGTGCTCCAAGTGCCGGGAATGGGGTGAAAGCTCTTGGAAGCAGTGCCACGGGGGGAAAACCAAAAAGCAGCTCAGACCCAGCTCCATCGGGGATGTGACAGCCGGGATTGTGTTTTCCCACTGACAGTGGGACTCAGCAGCTCGTCACAGAGCTCTCCCAAGGCACAGCATTCCTTAGGGATGCTTGCTGTCAGCAGCTGGTGATGCAGCTGGAATGGGAAAATTCCTTCCCTGAGAATGCTGCCTTCGTAAGTGCAACAGGGACAACAGGAGGTGGCGTGATCTATTAAAAAAAAAAAAAAAAAATCTGAGCTGCAAAAGCCAGGAAAGACAAAAGCTGGGAATGTTAAGATTTAGGTATCGTTGACGGTAGCAATTAGGTTTAAAGCAATGCTCTTAATTAAAGGTGATCATAAGGGGATTCCAAATCCTTCAGCATTCACAGGAAGAAGAGTGAAAAAGTCAGTCGTGTCTCAAATTCAATTTGTAAGGCTGAACTAAGGTAGGCTGCCTCAGGAGGAGAAATCCTTGGAAATTCAGTCGGGAGAGATCAAGTCTTGCCAAATCCATTTCTAGATGTTCCCCACACCTCGGGTGCTGCATCTCCCAGCCTGAGCTTCCCTGCCTGGCCCTGTCCCAGGTGTGTGAGGGTGTGACAATGTGACAGTGTGACAATGTGTCAGTGTGACAGTGCCTGAGAGCCACTGCAAAGGGCTGGGTTAAAACAAGGCATTTTCACAAGGTTTTTGGGGATCCCCTCAGAGAGCAGCCCAGTCAGAGGGACAGTGGAGGGGACAGTGACAGCACAGGTGGGCACAGCCAGCCCTTCCCAACCATGGCCTCATCCTGGTAGCTGGATGTTCTCCATACAATGAGGACTCCAGCAAACACAACTCCTCCCTTTGACTTTTTCCCTTAAAAAAGGAAACTTCCTGCATAGGGGCTGATGTGTGCAGCTATTTCTGAAAAAAAAAAACAACACAACACCTGGGCTCCTCTCTCTGACCAACACAAACAGGCTGCAAAGCCTAGGCTGAAGGCAGAGAACAAAGGGAAAAACACTGGGAGCAAGAGAAATCCTTTTTCTTCCCCTGTTGTGCAAGAGCTCAGAATCCCAGGTGGACCTTGGCAAGGTCATGTCTCCTTTTTGTTTGCAAGCTCCTTTCTCTTTATTTCCCTCCTTCCCCTGATGCTGGAATCCTGCTCTGGAGATGGAGTGGGAAAGCAGTTCCTGTACATTTTGTTTTCCCTCTCCTGTTCCCTGCCACCACCCACCCACAGTGGGGACATGTCACCCACGGGTAGGGGCTCATCCAGGGGTGTTGGGCACATGGCTAGAGGACAAGCTGCGGCCACAGGGACACTGAACCACTGCCTACTCTGTGCCCACACATTTGGGGACACCCACAAGGCTCCATGTCCACCTGGCCATCACCCACCACGTCACCTGCCACTTGTCAGAGCTCTCCCACACCAACACTGGTCACCTGGGGCAGTGGGTGACAGTGTTTAGTGGGTGCTCAGGTGTGGCAGCCTGTGGAGCTGCATCCCCAATAAAGAAATGGCCCAAAATTTGGCTCTATTGGCTTTGCAGCCTCTGCTGACACCCATGGGCAGAGGGGAGAGGTGGAGCTCTGCCAGCCCCACCCTGTGGGACCCCCACCCCATGGAGGGACCTGCAGCCCCATGGAGGGATCCCCAGCTCTCTGGGGGGATCTCCATCCCTATGGAAGGACCCTTGGCCCCACAGAAGACCTGCATCCCCATGGAGAGATCCCCATCTCTATGGAGGGACCCCTGACCCCACGGGGGGACTGTCAGCCCCAGAAAGGACCTGCAGACCCACAGAGGTGTCTCCATCCCCATGGAGGGTTCCTCAGCCCCATGGAGGCACCTCCATCCCCAAAGACGGCCCCCCCCGTCCCCACGGAAGGACCCCATCCCCATGGAGGGACCCCCAGCCTCACGGAGGGAGCCCCATCCCCATGGAGCCCCATCCCCTGTCCCCACGCGTGTCCCCGCCGCGCGCGCCCGCTCCGCCACGTGGGACCCGCGGGAGCGGCCGGCGGGGGCGTGGCCAGCGCTGGGACAGTGACAATCGTGGCAGCAGCGCCGCGGCTGCCGCGGGAATGAACCCCAGAATGTCACAATAATTCAAGTCTAAGGGACCACACTGGGCCATCAGCTCCCACATTCCTGCTCCGGCAGCGCCGTCCCAGAGCACAGGATTGTGCCCAGATGGTTTTGGAATATCCCCAGTGAGGAAGACCCCACACTTTACCTGAGCAGCCTGTTCAGTGCTTGGTCACTCACACACCAAAGTTTTACCTCATGTCCAGGTGGAAGTTCCTGGGCATCGGTTCCTGTCTGTTCCTCTGGTGTTATTGCTGGGCCCCCTGGAGCAGAGCCTTGGGCTCTATTCTGAGCCCTCCCTGCAGACACAGACACACAGAGGCCCTTTCACCTGGGTCTCCTCTGGAGGTTGCACAGCCCCAGCTCCTCGGCGTTCCTCGTATGAGAGATGCTCCAGTCCCGTCATCATGTGCACAGCTCCCACGGGCCGCACTCCAGGACCTCCGTGTCTCGCTGATCCCGAGGTGCCCAGAGCTGAACACGGCACTCCAGTTGAGCTCCACCAGGGCTGAGGAAAGGGCAGGATCAGCTCCCATGTCCTACCTAACGCAGCCCAGAATCCCACCAGCCTCTTGGCCCCCTCACGTCCAGCAGCTCATTAAATACTCAGTGTTTGCTCCAAGCGCTCCCAGGGTTGGGGTTTTCTCTCGTGCATTTACAGCTGTTTGTTCTTTCCATCCCACGGATCAGAGGGGCAGGATCCCCCTCCCGGGCCTGAATCCCCCTGAGGGGCCGAGGGGGCGGGGCCTGTGAGAAACGGGCGGGACCCATTGATGGGCGTGGCTCTGCTGAAGGGGTGGGGCGGGCGGGCATGGGGCGTGATCAGACGAATTGGGGGGCGTGGTCTGAGCCTGTGGGTGGGCCTGGAGACCCAGGGCAGGGGCGGGGTCAGAGGCGTGGCCAGAGGGGGATGGGGCGTGTCTGGAGAGCAAGGAGGCGGGCGGATGGGGCAGGGGCGGGGCCAGGGGGCGTGTCCAAAGTGATAGAGGCGTGGCGGGAGAGCGGCGAGGCGGGCGGGAGCGCCTGGGCCGTTCCGGAGGCGTGGCCAAACGGAGGCGCGGCCTGGCCGGAGTGGGCGGGGCTGGGGAGAAGCGTAGCGGACGGTGTTGGCTCGGGGGCGTGGCCGCCCGCCCGGGGCGTGGCCATGTCGGGGGCGTAACCTATCCCTCAGCTGACCGGCCGCCATTTTGTCGGTGCGGGATCCCCAGCGCCGCCCGGAGCTGTGCCCGCGGCCGGGGTCGCCCGTGCCCGCCCGTCCGTCAGGGCAGCTCCGCCCGTGCCCTTCCGCTTCCCTCGGCATGTGAGCGCCCCGGCACCGCTGCTCTCACCCGGCTCGAGCGGCAGCAGCACCGCGGCGGCCCCCCCGGCCGGGCCCGGCCCCTCAGCCCGGCGCAGGCCCCGCCGCCGCCGCCATGGCGCTGAAGATGGTGAAGGGCAGCATCGACCGTATGTTTGACAAGAACCTGCAGGACTTGGTGCGCGGCATCCGCAATCACAAGGAGGATGAGGTGAGCGGACCCTTCCCCGCCCTCCGGCCCGGGGATGTCACCGCTGTCCGCTGGGGCCGTGTCTGGGAAGGGAATGTTGGTTTGGAAAGGGGGAAGCGGGAGTCAGAACGAGGAAGGTGACGCTGGGGTGTGAGGCAGGAGGGACAGGCTGGGTGAGAACACGAGAGTTAATAAGGGAGGGTCGTGCTTGGTACTCACCTTTCCATTCAGTGTGTTGTTGTGGTGTTGAGATCCGTGATCTACATACGGATAGATATGTATATAAACACACGCAAATGTATACATGATTATCATAGAGGAATTCCATCCTCTCCGGCCCTACAGTCACGTGCTTTGGTCAGTTATATATTCTTCACCCTGAAGCTGTTATACAGGAGAACTAAGCTTCTAATTCAGCTTTCCGACCATTCATGCCTAGTATCTCCTGACTAAAATGTCCTTCTCTAAGAGCTTTTTTAGGCAGCAATCAGTTCTCCGTATTGGCCTGTTATCCACTCTTGTGTGAAAAGCACGTGATGAGGAAATTAGTATAGGTGAAATAATTAGTCATCAAGAACGTGTTATGTGAGACTCCACAGTGAGGTGTCACAAGGTAATTGAGAAGTAACGGGCCCCAATGTCATTTATGTTCATCTTCAAGTAACTCATGAAGCCTGAGAAGCTTTCTTAATGTTGGCATAACAGCTGGGCTTTGCTGATGTGTTGAGGGTTTGCTGTGGAGTCAGTATTAGCTATCAAAAGCATCTGGAAAAGTAGTAAGCATGTAACTAAATGAAGAACTTTAGCAGGAAAACTGATCTTCCTCGCTAGTGCTACTGAACTGAAACACAAAATACAACTTCCAAAATCTCTGTGAAGCCCCTCATGCACTGAACAAGGGGTTGTTTGGTCATGAGCATACCTGGGAAACTTCTTTCTTTCACGGAATGACAAAATATGCTGAGTTGGAAGGGACCTGTCAGGATCATTGAATCCAATTTATTTCGTGTTAAATTAAATGCTATTGGTATGTTGAATTTTTGGTATTTGTTTGGTGACAGAGAAAGGCAGAGGTGCTGTGCAGTGCACTGAAAAATGTGGGAAACACCACAGAGTGGCAAGAAGAAATTATAGAGCCCCTGCAATGTGTTGGGCTGCTTTTAGTAGATCTTTATTCCTTTGTGCATAGGACAGAAAGTGTTTCAACAACTGTCAAACCCCTGAGGATCCTCCTGGTGAAGGTCCAGGCCTTTGTGGCACCACTTCTTTGAAAAGAATTGAATGTTCTTTCTAAAATAATTCTGTGACAAACAGCTTCATGAAGAGAATTGCAAGCCACACCGAGTTTGTTGTCAGTCTGTGACAAGAAATGGTTAAAATGTATTGGCTTTGATGCCCTTTGGAGTTAGGAAAAAGCACTCCTTGGACAATTTTGTAGGGCTCTGTGTACTTGTAGGAAGCTGTTACTGGGGTGTGTGCACACTCTGGGGTTCGGTGAGCTCAAAGCAGTTTGTTGTCTCTTGCAACAGCTGGGCTGCAGCGTGATGGGATTTTAAACTCTTCAGTTTGGAGCACAAATGGTGAGGTTTTGAAATAGATAACTATAGGAATAATTTGTTTTTATATCCTCATGAGCACAGCAAAAATCAAAACCCAAATGAGGATGTGTTCAGCTGATTAAGACGTGGCACTGGTAAAACCTGTATGTTTGGGAATCCTTCAAACATTTTTCTTAATTCCAGAGAGTGGCTGCAAACAGTGCAGGACTGTGCCTTTTCCTGGCTCAACTGGAGAGAGCTGTAAAGCTGCTGTTGAGATTTTGGGTGTGGATTCAGTACTTTCCAGGCAGTGGCCAGAGACATTGGCTAATTTTCAGGTGATGTTACAAAATCAGAATGCTGTTTTAGAGGAAGTAGCTGCAGAAATTCTTCCTCTTTTCCCTACAGTGCTTCCATTGTTCATTGTATCTGTTAAGTGTTGCTCCAGTGCTGTAGTTCAACCAACATTTGTGTGTCTAAAGCTAAGTGTCTAAGCCTAAGACAGACACTCTATCCTGTTCAGAAAAGCAAATTTGTTTAAAACAGTGTGCTTTAGTGGGGGGGATACTGGCTGTTGGTCTTGGCTCAACAGGAGTTTCTCCAGGAAGAGTTGTCTCTGGAAAGAAGCTACTGTGGTTGTTAAATAGCAATGCTATGAAGAGAAATGAAGGCAAGATCACTGTTTTAACTTCTGATTTACTTGTACTTTTTGCAGGAGGTTAGTTTATTTACATGTTGTGGGGTTTCTGTTTTGGAATTTAATCACATGGAAAAATCTGCCATCACTTATTCCCTCATCCCTCTGGGTAGTCTCTCCTGGTAGCTGTGAGATGGAAAGGTTTATTCCTCTCCACTCCTTGCACAGTGCCACGTCGAGGAATATTTGGTATTTCACAGCCCATCGAGGCTGTAGGAGTTCACAGAGGGTTTCTCAATGCAGTTCTTTGACAGCCCTTCTATGTTCTTGCTTGATGGGTTTGTGCTGCTGTGCTGCTGTGACCCTAAATCTCACACCCCGAGGTGTGTCCTGAACTCAGAGGAGGCCACATCTCTTTATGGATAAGTTTTGTGTGCTCCTGAGCTCGTTAGAGGATCTAAGAGTGCTGGAGGCTGCCTGGCCCTCCAGCTCACAGCCTCTCTGCAGGCTTTTAATTCCCTGTCAGAGGCATTTCCATTGTGTGACCCATTTATTTTGAGTTTAAAACACTGGAACTGAAGGGAAGGACTTCCCTCAGGATGCGAGGTAGCAGAGGGGAGGTGATTAACACGGTCGCTGTTCTGTGCAGGCTTCCTCTGTCCATTCCCAGTGTTCTGGGGGCACTGGAGCTGCTCTGTCCTGCAGGGGCAGCGCTGTGTGCAAGGAGTGAGGTGGCAGAACAGCGTTAGCTCCTTCCCGGGTCTGACATGTGTTTACTTTCCAACAGATGCTTTAAACAGCCTGTGGTGTTTCCCAGCACTAGTTCAAAGCCAAATTTGATCCTACTGTGTTTTCCTGACTTTTCACTTCCAATACCTCATTCCCTCCCTTTCATTTGTAAAAGGAATGCTTTTGCTAATGAAAGTGGTGTTTTTCAGCAGGTAGGAGGTGGTTTTGTACTCCATGGAGTAACTTCTCCCACTCTGTGCCTACTGCTTTGGGATCTTCTCCACAGCATGCTCAGGAGAGAAATGCCTTGTACCATAGGCTGTTAAAGTATACTGGATTTTTGCCAAGATAGACCAAACTGATAATTTATATCTGTTTTCCTAAATATGTAATAAGAGACAGGATAATTCTGTGATGCTGTTCGGCCCTTGCACAGTGTTTTTTCATCCACAGTTAAAGGGGTTTTTTTCTGAACAAGGAAGCTCTTGTCAGATGCTGATGTGAGATGTTCCTTTATAAAACTGAAATTATAAAGTAACAGAAACAGATTAGTGAGTGTGCTTAGGCTCATTCAGATAGTAGCCCTCTGTTTCAGGTGTCTTTGATTTGCTGCAGGACACTTAAGGAGAGAAAAGGGATTAAAAAAAGTCCTGTACAAAATATATGTGCATTTCTCTTATAACGTGAGAAAATTGTCCCCCTCTTTTCTCAGAGACTCTGCTCTGTGTGCCAGTATTAGTGCTTTGTGGTTTTGGTAATTGTTACTTCCAGGAAAGATCATATTGAAAAAAAATCACGTTTTTCTGTTTGTGGTGAATTTGGTGATAAGCATCTCATTGCTGGTTTACACTTAAACTGTTTTGGAAGAGTGAAAGGAGAAATCAGTGCTGCTGGCTGGGGAAAAAAAAATAACTTCAGTTACTAATATAATGCTAAGTGGGAGGAGCATTGTGTGTCATGCTCTGAAACGTATTTTACACAGCCAGGCTTTCCAACCTGGTGGTGGCTTCTTGCTGCTTACCAAGTGTTACCTGAGGACAGGGCACTTGCACTGTTAAAAAAGCTTTTTTCCCTAAATAAAGAGCCACTCTGTTCCACTGCTGATTTCCAGTATCTTCTCTGACACATTTTCAGATTAAGTGATGATGTGGGGAGTTTTGAGGCATCTTTTCACATCACAAAACCCTTCTGGACTCAGCCTGTCCTCAGTGAGGCTGAAGCCTTCTCATGCTGTGGATTCTGATGGCCTGGCCTCAGCTACTTGGTGCAGTATTAGTATTTGATGGTAAAGGATGTGGGATGGAACATAATCAGGAAATTTTGAGGGATACTAAACAGCTTGTTGGTGCCTGAAAGAACAGACCAACTGCTGGGCAGTGCAGTTCATTGATGACAGACAGCTCTTTCAGGCACTGCTGCTCGATCAGTTACTGTGTGTCATATACGTGTTGATATCCTTGAAGGCAGCTCATTATTCCACCCACTTCCAAGTGGATCTGGAGTTGCTATTGTTAATTCTTTGCGTGTGTGAATCACTGGAAAAGACAAAGTCAGAAAGAGAAACAATACACAAAGAGGGTTGGGTAAGGACCTCACAGCACTTGGTGAGAAACCAGCCTGGGACTGGCCTGCAAGGCCCGGTGTGACAGTGTCCTGCCTCACCTGCTGTGTCACGGACACAAAGGGCCTGGAGCATGGAACACGAGCCAAGATGTGGGCTTGTTCTTCTGTGATTACAGGCAGCAGCAGCTGAGGCTTTGCATTAGTGCTGCCTTTCATTAGCTTCTTGCTTTCTCCTGTATTAAATATTCCTTAATTGACTGTGGCATAAGTGGGGGTAATAGCTTTGTTCCCAGTCCTGATCGTTTTATAGCTGTCTCTGCTGAGGGTTTGAAATGCTCCAGGCAGATCCACACTGGCACATGTGGAAGTAAATATTGTGCCCAGGCAGATGCAGAGGAGAAATGAAGTGACCATCCACTGTACCTTTAGTGAGGCCAGGGAAAAACAGCCAGAAAAATCATAGTGAAATATGGATACAAATTACATTTCTGCACTATTATCAACTGCAGAGAGTTGTTTATTTGGTGCTTTTTGATGCAGATCTTTGACCCGGTGCTGAGTGCAGAAAATGAGGCTTTTTGTGGTTTCTTGCCACCAGTGTCCATGAAAGTGACTGAAAACCTCTTCCTCCACAGTGTGGGTTAGTGAATACATTTGTGTACAGACAGCACCTTAAGTTTTTCACTTGGAAGTGTTCTTGGGAGTACCTCCCATTCCTGGTGCCCTGTGAACACCAGGCACCAGAAAGAACCGAGTCATGGGACTGGTTACAAGGAAGCATTTGTGTTCATTAGGTTATTAAAAACTGCTGATCATTCATGCTGAGAAATTGAAATGCTTCATCATCTAAGGGGGAGTCTGCGAAAATCCAGGTGTCAGGAAGGATAAAAATATTTGAATAGGGTAAAAGTTGCAGGAAGTAACATTGGTGGTGGTAGTGTTAGTAGCTCAGAGAGGTGGTTGAGTGGGTTTTTAAATAAGAAGCAAATGTTCAAAGTAAGTGAATAAGTGGGCCCTGTTGAATCCTGAGTGTAACTGGGTATTAGGAATGTCTGATTCCTACCAGCTCCCCCTCAGTCACTGTCGGCAGGCTGAGCAGTCAGTTTGTAAACCCCATAGTTGAGTGCTGATTTTAGTATTAGCTGTTTCTTTTATATTGTTATTTCCATGATGACCTAGATCTTTAAACCTGACAACTTCTGCTGAGAAATTCCCTTGTGGAAAGGTGTATAAATGGAAGGAGGTGTTGGTGTGGGAATGCTGCAACTTTCTTCTGGTTGGCTCAATCCTTATGGCAAAGCTGTATAAAATATATTGCCCCAAGTGGAGCGCTGTGTTAATCAGCTTCAGCCTTGAGAATGGATGTTTGTTTAGTGTGAGTGGTGTGATTGTACAGTAAGGGAGGAGGTGAACAAACTTACTTTAATTACACAAATATTTGTGCTGAATTTAAGAAGTCAGGAGTGGCCATGAACCATCTTTTTCTTCATTGTCCTCCTTACCTTTCCATAACTGCAAAGTACTCACAGTTGTGCACGAATCAGTGTTAGATCTTTGTAGTATTTTCAGTGTTACATTTTTATTTGGTATTAATATGTCATTAAACTTTTTTTTTTTTTTTTTTGTATCTCCCTGAAGTACTTCAGTCATCTGAGTTTCAGCAACAATAGCTACTTCAGTTCCTTAGGAGGAAGTGGCTGCTTCCTATGCATCCAACAAAGCACGTGCTTCAAATGAAGCCTGCCTTCATCAGAGCCTGAAACTGCACAGAGATGTCTGGAACAAGCAAGCTGAAAAATCTACTGTAAAAATACTTGCATAGCTTTCTGCATAGTAATGTAAAAATAAAACTTTGGGTACATCTTGTATTTGCAAGGATGAGCACTTTTATCTGACGCATCTCTCCAGGCTTAAAAGTTGTCTGCTCGGATATGGTTTAGACAGCACAGACCCCTGAGGATTGTTTAATTGCTGTGCAATTAAATTAACAAATACTGTGATCAGACTGGAGATGTGCTTATATTAAGGGACTGATCAGACTGGAGATAATTAAGGGACATCTCTAGACCCTTGCTGCTGCTGCCTGCTTACTGATTTACCTGTGTTTGGGGCTTGCTGATTGCCACTCTCCTGATTCCCAAGGTGTCAGCAGTGATCTTGGCATTGTCCACGTGGGAGGGCACCAGGATGGCTTGTGAAGCTTCCTGCTTCTCTGTGGGCATTTCAGTGTGAAATCCTGAATTGCCTTTGGGTAAACCACCAAAGAGGAGCTGTCCATGGGAGATTGCTGGAAAACCCCAGGGCTTGGAGGGGTGCTGCAGGTGCTTGGAGTCATTTTGGAGAAGCAGCTGCAACTCTACAGCTGTTTCTTTCCTGAAACCCAATTTTTGTGTTACAGACCCGCTCAGAAGATCCTGAATGTTTTTTTTTTTAAGTGCCTTAAGGGCTGTAGTGGTTGGTCTGGGATTGAGTATCTGCCCTGAAATTGGTGCACAGTACTTGCATAGAGAGCTTTTCTCTGAATTTTTAGAATAAAGTTCAAAGGTTTTAATTGGCTTATGAGTCACTTTAGGATGGATGTATGCATGCATCATACCAGATTTCAGTTGACGTGTGTAACTTCAGCAAACATTAACAAAAGAAAAAACTGTAAACTAACTTTTTGCATTCCTTCCTCTGTGTTCTTTGGCCAAGAAGTCTTGTGATTGCACTGTGCTTATAGCAGACAAGTGGGCAGTGGATAATGCATCATGTTTCTGATAAATAATATAGAAGTGCTGCAAATGAACCAGCAGAACCTCGTGCCTCTGGTGCTGTCACTCAGAACAGTATGTTGGGCTGGGATCTTTAGCCTACCTGAGGATGAGCCAGTAAATCCCTGGAAGGCTGAATAGCAAGGACAAAACTAAGGCATGTTAAAACATGTACAGCAATGCTGTTTATCAACAGCTGAGTGAAAGATAAGCTTGGCTTTATGGAAATGCCTTTAATTTTCTTGAGCCCTTTGTTACAGCTGAGTGCCCTCTGCACTGCTGGACTCAGGCTGCTGCAAACCCATCAAGATGAAAATTGTGCAGCTTCCCATCACTGCTGATCCTCTGTTCTGTGCTCAGCTGCTTTGCCATGGTTTTGGTGAGGTTACTTGTGAGGAGCATGTGTGGGAGCACATGCCTTGGAATTCTTTCTATCCACACATGGAATTGCCTTAACAAAAGGTCCTGTTATTTATCTCAAATAGCTTTCTCTACAGGACTTAAATAATACAGTACTTTAATGGAAATGATGGTGTATGTAGTAAGTCAGTAGAAAGCAGGACATTTTCCTCTTTAATGCCCTTGTCTGTTACTTCAGGAGATTCATTCAGTACTGTCATGGTACAACGTGTCCAGGTACTGCAAACACCAGAGGTGTTCTCTGACTCTTCAGTGGTGTTTGACATCAAGTGCTGCTTTTGGGGGTTTGAGAGAAGCCTGGCAAATGACAAATGTTTCTTCCCAGCCTTCTTTCCAAGTCAGGAGCTGGCAGCTGATCTGTGTTGTGCTGGGAATGGGATCTGCTGCCTGAAGCACAAACAGATCTGAAAGATCTTTCACCTCCACAAGGTGCCTGTGGTGTAACTGTGGTTTAACTTGCTGTTAAACATCTTGGTCATGTTGCAAAGTTGCTGCATTGAGCATCTTCCTCTCATGTGAGACCATCATGTGCTTGTGCTCAGCATGATCTCACAGAGTTTGTCTCAAAGTCCTACCAAAAATTGATAAATCCTATATTATGTGCTTAAAACAGAAGAAATGTTACTTTTTGTGCTTATTTAATTTTATGTGCTAAGTATTCCAGATATTTGTTTTATCTTGGTGTAGTTTCAGACATACCAGAAAATACCTTGCTCCTCATGGCATTCACTGTTAATAATTCTTTCCTTAAAACATGGTATTTAACCCTGGTAGCACAAGAAAAATAGGAACTAATGTTTGCTGACATTGTGTTCTTTCATCTGGATGGGAGCACTTGGATGTTGCAGTGACAGGTTTGAATCTCAAATCAGGTGCATTTGGTTTGCTGGGTTGCAACCCAAAGTGGTAGAAATGTGAGTTTGCCTTCTCTTGGGTTTAGAAAGTGGTTTATGGCTGAAATAAAAATAAAGCTTCTCAAAGACTACTGGAAATGAGTAGTTTACATGTAAAGGTTCTGCAGTGATCTCCATCCCTGTTATCAGTGTGTTCCTGTCTGGTAATGAAAGAAAGTACAGCATGGAGAATCACATTTCTTAGGAATGTAATTGTTGTACAGATTAGTGATTTTTAAAATCTGCTTGCTTGAGAAAGGTAAGTCTTTTGTGAGCATCTCTGAAATTGTCAGCAAACCCCAAGTTCTGTCTGGGCTTGGAACAAAGCTTTAGTGTTTTTCAAAGTTAAGTCAAAAAACATGGCTGGTAAATGAAAAATCCTATAAAATTACATTTTTGGCTTCTTACTATGACCCACTCTCCCTTTCCTCCTTCCATTTCAAAGGGCCTGTGTCTTTGATTCATGATACCTTCTTTCTTATTTTAGCCACTCACATTCATTTAAATGCACATATTTTCTAGGTGAGATCTTGGAATTCCTGAGGATTTTGGGCTTGTTTTAAACAACAACTTATGTATTTTGTTAATGGATATAAAATGTTTCAGCATCTCATTGGTGACATACTTTGAGAAATGCATTTGTGCTGTTGTCAGAGCTTTGTTGAGTACTTGCTGCTCACATCTGCCGGCTGCACTTGGGTTTTAGCTGGGCTGCTCTGGGCGTGTTCCTGTGGTGCTCCTTGGGAGACAGAACAATTACCAGAGTGGTTGCTATAGCATTTCATTAAGGAGCCTTTTCCACCGAGGCAGGGAAGGCTCCTTTCCCACTTGGCAGCCTAGCAGGCATAAAAGAGAGCCTCAACTCCCTGCCTGCTGCTCTCAGAGGCTTCAGCTCTGCTGCTGGTAGGCAGCTCTGCCCCTGTTGCCACCCTGAGAGGGTTCCTGTGCCTCTTGGCTCTGCCTGTCCTCACCACCCTGCCTGAGCATTATCTGGCTGGGCACAACCACAGGTCTGGAAATGTTGGGGCTTAGAAATGCTCCTCAGTCAACTGGCCATCAACACAGCATGTGTGAGCCATCAACTCGAAACTTGCAAATTATACTGTAATAGAATTAAAGGAATTAATGGCTAAGAAATATATTGATATTGAAATGAATACTGGGAGCATAAATGAAATCTTGGCACTGCTGATGCCTCATCTTCAATCCTGGGGTGAGGTTTGGACCCCTCATGATAAGAAAGACATTGAGGGGCTGGAGCATGTCCAGGCAGGGATTAGAGTACAAGTGTGATGAGAAGGGGCTGGAGCCCCCAGGATCAGCTGAGGGAGCTGGGAAGGGGCTCAGCCTGGAGAAAAGGAGGCTCAGAGGGGACCCTGTGGCTCTGCACAACTCCCTGACAGGAGGGGACAGCCACGTGGGTCGGGCTCTGCTCCCAGAGAACAGGGACAGGACAGCAAGAAACAGCTTTAAGTTGTGCCAGGGAAGGTTTAGATTGGATTTTGGGAAAAAATGTTTCATAGAAAAGGTGGCCAGGCATTGGAAGGGACTGCCCAGGGCAGTGGCAGAGTCACCTTCCCTGGAAGAGTTCAAAAAAACATGTGGATGTGGCATCTGGGGACATTTTTTAGTGATGAACGTGGCAATGCTTGATTAGTAACGTTGAACTTGTTGATCCTAGAGAGCTTTTCCTACCTTAATGATTCTGTGATTCATGGGACCTCAAAAGCATTTAAGGAAAAACTGAGCTAGTTATATTCTGGGAAATATTTATTTTTAATTAACACACTAGGCAATTCCTAGTGTGTTAGAAGAATTTATGCAAAAATGTAATTGGTGCTGGTCAAGATATCCAGATTGGTTGCTGTGTCAGTATGTAAATTTGATTTGATTTGGTTTTTGGGGTTTTTTTTTCTCCAAATATTCAGGCCTTGCTGAGTGACTAGAATGTTTTTCATTGCATCAAGTGGTTGTTCTCCCTTTTGCTGTCGGTGTGACGCCACCGAGCAGCTCATGGGCTGCAGTGGGGGCTGTGGGTATCTGTCAGTGGGAGGTGCTTTGGTGCAGGACCTGCAGGTCCTGTGCCTGCCCAGGTCAGCGTTCCGCCAGCCAGGGCCTCGCTAAGGATCCGCCCCCGCCTCGGGCTTCCCTCCCGGTTCTGTGCGTGTGAAATGTGGCAGCGGATCCAGCCGGGCGTGGTGCTTGGCCCTCAGATTTAGGAGGGAGGCTGAGTGGATCAGTTTTCCTCATATTGCTCATTCACGGTAGTGCTGCTCCACAGGATTAACAAAAAGTTAATACCTGCTGATCCTGTAAAGCTTTCTATATATAGTGCCTGTCATTCCTTGGAGTGTTTTGGGATTTGAAGTACAGCTGTTTTGGAAGGACTTCTTTCTGCTCTCTCTAATCCCTTTTTTTCAGTTGCAGATCTGATTCTGAGTTCTGTAATATGCTTTTCCAGAAGCTGGACTCACTGCTAGGCAGGGATTTGCCTGTGGGATGTTGGGGCTGGTGACTTAGGAGCCTGTGCTTGGCTGGGCACTACTGAACTTCCCTGTAGTCTTTTTTTTTCCCCTCTCCTGCTGACACAGTGGGTTGTGCTCTACTCTGAAGAGGTTGCCACGAAGCTTAAGCTAATGTTTGAATAGTTTGGGGATAGGTGCAGTGGGAAATAAGTGAGGCTTTTGGTTGTGGATGTAAAGACTGACAATCTGTGTGTCAGTGTTCTTCTGCCTTGAGAACCATCACTGGCCCTGCTGCCCAGGATGTGGCAACAAGATACACACAGGCAGGATTCTGTGACACTGTTCCAGAGTGCTCTTCTGTGGGCATAAAATATTCAAGGCCAAGTACAATATATTTGTGGATCAGTTGCATGTTGTGTAAGTCACTCTTTCAGTATCTTTGATGAAGTATTTATTTTCTACTCTCAGGTTTTTTTACTTTATACTCAAGAGTTTGAACTTCCCATGTGAGTTGTCAGGACCTGAATTGCTCTCAGTTGAAGGGTTAAGAATCCCAAATCTGCTTCTGGGTGAAGTCACCTGGTCACTACATTAAGTGTTTAGGGGTGATGCTGTCTCCAGTTTTGGCAGATGTGATCCACTCACCTGCATTCAGGAGAGCAGAAGGGATCTGTGTACAGGAAAGATGTTTGGTGTTTACAGTGCCCTCCCTTAGCATGAGCATTCCCACTGTAAGGATAATATTTCTAGCCCAAACATGAGCATTTAGGAATATCTTAAATTCCTTCAACTTCATTTGTCTGCTAAACACCCCCAGCTCTCCCAGGCTGTCCCCAGAGCAGAGGGGCTCCAGCCCTGGGGCAGCTCTGTGGCCTCCTCTGCACTGGCTCCAGCAGCTCCCCGTGCTCCTGATGTTGTTGCCCAGGGCTGGG